>OX439043.1:36721008-36763008 GCA_949317995.1 Acholoe squamosa | reverse complement strand
TACATTTCCGTAATTCTATATTTTACCATACATGGGTGTATTTGCTTATGCATTTTCAATTTTGGGTACAAATTTCCAATTTTATGTACAACATACAATTTGGCAAATATCATATAACCTTTGGCGTGCAACTTTGGCATTAAATGTTCAATTTAGTGTGCAAATTGAGCATAAATGACAATTTTAGTGTGCAAATATACAATTTCGCGTGTAATTGCGTTCAATTGGCAATTTTAGTTTGCAAATATACAATTTTGCGTGTAATTGCGTTGAAATGACAATTTTTAGTATGCAAATATACAATTTCGCGTGTAATTGCATTCAAATTACAATTTGTAGTATGCAACCATACAATTTCGCGTGTAATTTTTGTCAAATGACAATCTTAGTTTGCAAATATATAATTTCGCGTGTAATTGGTCACACATGATAATCTTAGTTTGCAAATATATAATTACGCGTGTAATTGGTCACAAATGATAATATCAATTTGCAAAAATCCAATTTAGTGTGTGAATTGGGTACAAACGTACAATCTAATGTGCAACATACATTTTAGTGTGCAAATTGTGTACAAACGTACAATCTAGTGTGCAAACGTACAATTTAGTGTGCAAATAGCAATTTAGTTTGCAAATTGGGTACAAACGTACAATTTAGTATGCAATCATACAATTTAGCGTGCAATTGGGTACAAACTTACAATCTAGTGTGCAAACATACAATTTAGCATGCAATTGGGTACAAATGTACAATCTAGTGTGCAACATACAATTTAGTGTGCAAATTGGGTACAAACGTACAATCTAGTGTGCAACATACAATTTAGTGTGCAAATTGGGTACAAACGTACAATCTAGTGTGCATCATATAATTTAGTGTGCGAATTGGGTACAAACATACAATTTGATGTGCAAACATACAATTTAGTGTGCAGTTGAGTACAAATGTACAATCTGGTGTGCAATATACAATTTTGGGATTTTCCTTGAGACAAATTTTTCCGAGGACCGGAAAAACAAGGTACTTTATGTACAAGAGGCTCGTTTGTCTCTGAGTTACTCTGTAATTTGCTATATGGGTGTATTAATTGGCAATTTTGGCAGTGGGCCGCTGCTTTAATTGACTTTTCCCTAGCCATTTGAGTATGTGTCCCTGAAAGAGATTATTTGGTGAGTATCTTAAGTCAACAATTTTTTCTTTCTTTTTTTTCCAATTCATTTTTTTTTTCAACAATTTCTTGGTTACCTAGAGTGTGTTACTTTAAGTAAACCTTGGTATAGTATACAAGTGCTACTGTGGTACAAAAACTGTCTTAGTTATCTACCTTGCAATCATGTATATTAATGTTAGATTTGTACAATTTACAATTTGCAATTTGCGCGTATAATTATGGGCGCATTAATCATCGATTTTTGTGAGAATACCATAGATTTTCATATTATACATCAACAAGTGGCTGTGTATATATTTTTTTTTCTAAATCAATTTTTCAATACTTAGATAATTTCATTGACAGTGGAGGTGTGTGTCATGTGTGAGATGTGTCATCTCAGTATCTCCTGGTGGTGGACTGGGGGCAGTCTAGGCTGTGGGCAGTCTAGGCTGTTTCCACAGTCACCGGGGAGGGTTGGTGGTTTAGAAAATTAGCAATAGTCTGCATGTTTGACCTTGTGGTCTCCTCCTGGTGTTCATCAATAATTATATCTGTTGTATTTTCCAGTGCTGTCATGGTCACCGGGCTGGTGCCACAATCATTCTGGAGAAGCATGGAGTAGTACAGCCCTTTGTTTTTAAGGGCTGGTATGGTACTGAACCTGGTGCGCCAAGGTAGGTGTATCACCTGAGGGAGGTGATAAGCAAATTCTCCTCTCTGTGTTGTTATAACTGCTGGTCCATTCCAGGTAAATATAGCCTTAGGTAGTGGGAAGGTTTTAACCACTATATCCTTATAGGTCGGGGCAGCTGCTGATTTAATCTCATCAAATTCATGTGGTATTGGCCTCAAGGGTAGCGCGAAGTTTGAGTCTCCACAATATATTTTAAAATATATTGTGGGATTTGTGCGCTTGGCCACATTTTTCTTGCCTCAGTGTGTCTGTGCAAATTTCTTAAGGTACTTCATTATTCTGTAGGCTGAGTAGATGGTCAGGGTGAATAATATAGCAAGTATCAGGGTGTGGGTTTCCTGAATTGTGAGGAAAGGGGTGTGGGTTTCCTCTGTAGGGGTAACTTTGGTAGGATTCTTATCTGGGAGCAATTTGTGTAGGGGCAGCTCGGTGACTAGTCTAAATGCTTTGGCTGTAGGCAGGTAGGCTACAGTCCCTCCTAGTCTGTACAGTTTGAGTAGTATGTATACTATAAAAATGTGAGCTGATATCCCTAGGATGAGTCCTAAGCTTTGGAAGATTGGATGCTCTGTAACTCGACGTAAGTGTGATTCTACGTAGCGTGTTTCCATTACCTTATCAAGGTTGGAGGCATCATTTAATAATGTTTTGGCAAAGGGCTCTAGATTTAGTTGAGTAATATCATCCATAATTGGATTTTCCTGTAGTTTGTCTAAGGTTCTAGAATGGTTTACTACTGGGAAATTTGGAAGATTCTCTCTTTCATCTGGTTTGGTTTCAGAAATTTGGTTAAGTGCTGCCATGAATGGTAAATTAATTGTCTTGAGAATGTAATGAAATGATAAGGTTGAGTTACAGGGCAACCTTGTGTTTGGAAGAGTAAATTCTCCTACACTGATTGTGCACCCACAGGGTACACCTATGATTGAGTAGGACTGGGCTTTTCGAGTTTCAGACGTTTTACCATGGCAATTGATAAAGTAATGGGGTTCATTAGTAGTGACCAGATACTCATCTTCAGAAATGGAAATAGCATGGGTGGTGGGTGCTTGCAGTGGTGAAACTGTAAACTTGCAATGTTCCTTGATCTGTTGAGCCTGGTTAGTAAAAATGGCTACAGAGCATGTAGGCCTGTGCTTATAAATTCTACCATTTACATCTCTGCATACCTTTACTGCATATCGGCTGAGCCCAATTCGATGAATAATGATTCGTCGTAAGATACTGCTAAAAAATTGTAGTTTGCAATCTGGTGACTCCTCTGGTGGGGGTCTCCTGTGTGTCTATAGGCATGGGTGATGTAATCATTTGGTACAGTTTGAAGGTAGAGGTAGTAGATTGAATTATAATGTCCAGATGAATATATATATGGTGAGCTGAGTAAGTGTATGAAGTCAGCTTCTGTGAATAATAGAAATCTAAGTCATTAATTGCAACTTGTGCTCCAGGGTGTGTAATCCTAAGTTTGTTGTTAATGTCAATTAAGTATCTGGCAAGGTCTGAGGGTGGTACTATATCAGGGGTTAGGATTCCTGATGATAGCATCCTCAGGGCTGCATTGGTTCTTTGCAGTGATTGAACTGTATTCATTCTTGCTGCTATAATGATTAATGCATCATTTAATACTTGCATTTTTTCCCTTTGAGTTTTCTCGTGCCTTGAATATGAGATCTGGACATGTTGGAGGCCCATAGGTTAACGGTGTCACCTATGGTGTTGATTGTGCTGTCCAGTACCTTTTTATCTTGGATATATGCTTTAACAAACTTATCTTGTCTGTCTGTGACCTTTTCAATGAGACTTGCTGCTTCCTGATCTTGTTTAGCAAATTTTCTTAGTATTTCATCTATGTTTTTAAGCTGTCCCATAACTTGGTTTACATCTTCTACTGTGGCTAGACCTAGCACACCGCGAAACAGGGGTGCTAGAAAACCTAGTATGGCCTCTCTTTTGGCCTTGTCCAATGTATTTATGGGGTTTGATAAAAAACAATTTGATGGAGGCTAATGTTTCATTTATCTCCTTGTCTGCAATTTCCAGCAAGGTGTCAAGCTCCTTGGCTTGTTGGATAATTTGACCAGAGGTATGATCTTGTAGAGTAGGAGTGGTCAATTGGAGTATTCTATCCCTTATGGATCCTTGGGTAACGGGTGCCCGAGGTATCTTGTAGGGGATAGCTAGCAACAGTGTTGTGGTTGTATGTCCATTGACCAATGGTTGAGGGCTAGGTTTGAATACTACTCCTATGTTTTGTCTCACCACAGGTGTATAACCTGCAGTAAGTGGTTCTATAATATATAATAACAGCATAGTTAGCAGTATGGGTGCAACTCTCAGTCTTCCCATGGTGCTTGTGTAAGGCAAGTTTGCTGTTTAAAGTCTTGTCAAATTTGTAGTAATTTGGTGCTGGTAAAGTCTAAGTGTATGGTGTAACACTTTAAATGAAGTGGTTCAAACTGTACCTTTGCAAGATTGAGCTGTCTTGGCAATATGTCAGGTGAGTCTATAGAGGTTGACCAGTAAATGGTAAGATCAGGTTGAAGGTGAAGTAGGTGTGTTCTTTATCCTAGTGCAGTCTCTCCTAATGGAGAAGTGGGCTGGCTAATTCCCATGTGGTGTCCTGTAGACTTGTGTTCCAGACTGCAGCTGGATGAAGACTGATGGTGGGCTATGGTCCACAGTGCTTCTTATGTAGCCTACCCTACCCACATCCATTGTGGGCCTGGTATTGTTTCTCTGGAGTCAGGGCCCTGATCTCCAGTGTCTGCAACTGTGGGGGCCTATTGTGTAGTCTGTGTACTGGTATTTAGCTCCTCCTGTCATCCAGGACAGCCATTCATGACCATCTAGACAGTTGTCTGAGGGTAGCTTATAAGGTGAATTGATCTCTATAGACTGCTATGTTGGCATAGCGCGCTCTTTCATGTGGGGATTAGGCTTTAGACACTCCATTGTGTCACCCTTACTCTTCTTAGACTTCATGTGTGCTTTACTTGGAGGGTCCCAGTCTTTGACCATTCAGTGGCAATAACCTACTGATATGTCTACAAATTTGATGGCTTTATATATATAAGTAATTCATTATCAGTCACACATGCCTATGTGTGGATGAAGAGAATTTGTAATAAATTTTGAAAATCTTATGTTCTTTAGGTATCTCAATATGTTTCTAATTTCTTGAAACTGCACCACATTTAGATGTTTTTCTTAGCATGTGGTGTGCAGGCCTAGGCTTAATAGGGCCTATACCTGTGGTTTCTCTTGTAAGAGTGATATCATTTTTGTTCCTTACAATTTTGTTGTAGTATTTGGAATAAGCCTATGTGCAAATTCATTGTTCCTGACAGCTACAACCTTTTTCAGTCTGTCTATGTGTACAGGTCTGGCCACCAGTAGATTGGTGTCCAGGTTTTTGAGTTTGGCACTTGTCAAACTAGGTCTATCTACTACATGTACAACATATGGTCCCATAAAAAGGGGTTGAAGCTTCTTACACTCTGTGTTGGTCAGGATTATTGGTATGTTGAGGTACAACATATCGGTGACCTTGATTTCCTGTGGTGTAAGTTTCTTATCATATCTATCCTTCCTTTCCTTCTGTAGCTTGGCAACCCTTTGTATAGCTTTCCTCCTAGAGGTATCTTGATTTGTTATCATGTTAGCTACATGGTCTGCTACAGTGGATATGTCTTCCTGTATTCCCAGCCCTAAGTCCATTGGGGTGGCTGGGTTTCTTCCATGAAGTAGGAAGAAAGGGGTGAATCCTGTGGTTTGGGATTCGGTGTTGTTTAATGCAAAGGTTATGGGTTCAATAAATGAATCCCAATTATTCTGATGCTTTGAGCAAAATGCTCTGAGCGCTGTGCCAATGCTAGCATTGAATCTCTCTACAAGCCCATTGGATTGTGGCCTGTATGGTGAGGAGAATTTATGTTTGATCTTGAGGTGTTTAGTTAACTTTGTGAACTTTGCACCTGTATAGCATGTTCCATTGTCTGTTTGAAGAGTGGCTGGTGTTCCATGATGACAAATTATATTCTTGTAGAACTCTGCTGCTGTTGTTTCAGCTTTTAAGTCAGTAGTAGCCCAAGCTGTTGCATATCTGGTAGCATAATCTATGCAGACTTGTATATGTTTGTTTCCCCTGGCAGTTGTGGGAAGTGGTCCCACCGCGTCGAGGTTTAGGAACTTCATTGGTGAAGCCATGTACTCTCTCACTGTCATTGGTGTTTTGTGTAAGTGTACTTGCCTTTTTGCTGTGAGGCATGTGTGGCAGGTGGAAACATATTTGGTTGTGTCTGCTAGCATAGATTTCCAATATATACCCTAGGTCGGAGTGCTGACAGCATCCTACTTGAGCCAAGATGGCCACCAGTAGGTGAGTCATGGAAATACTGTAGTGTACTTGTTACCCATTGCTGTGGTATAACAATTTGAAGTGGTACAGTACTGATTTTTCTCCAATTTATGGGGCATATATGGACTAATGTACCATTTACCAAGGTGTATGTCTGGCCTTGGTTGATGATTCTATTTCCTTGTGCTTTTGGTGCAGGCAAGGTCCCATCCTCAAGATATTGTGTGAGGGGTAATAGTTCATTGTCCTTCCTTTGTTCCAAGCCAAGGTTTGTACCTGAGATGGATGTGTCGGGAATCTGATCCAGTAGTTGATTTATATCTAGCACATGTTGTTTTATTCTGTCTCTTTCTTTTTCTTTTTCATTGACTATTGGCCTATCTTGTGCCTTTTGTTGGGGTGTGTCACTCTTGTTTTGGTGTGTGGGCTCCTTTGGAGGGCCTATTCTCGCCTTGATGGGAGTGGCAACCTTTTTCTTTAAAGGCACAATTTGCTTTTTGTCTTTCTTCTTTGTCTCAGAGTTCTTTGATTTAGTAGATGCAGTGTCTTTTGTGACATTTTTCCTGGCAGGTGGGATTTTGGTAGGTTTGTTTCCTGTGACCTTTTTCTCATTTAGAATAGTTTGTGATTGTGCGGGGGGTTTTGGTGTGCCCTCCTGAATCATTTCTCTAGTCTTTGAGCGTGTGGTCATAGGACACAAATGGTTTGATGTTTCCTCTCCCTGCATTGATTCAAAGAATCTGACTGATTTGGAAGTTGCTTGAGTAATAGCATATAATGTGTCTTCTGAATCTTCATCATCTGCGTCAGGTGGGGTGAAGGGTGGCTCCTTAGGAGTTGCCTTCAGCATCTGGTTGAGTGATGAGAATTCAATAGGCTCGAAGTCATTATCTGGAAAGAGTTGTGAGTATTCTCTCTCACAATGGCAAAACACATGGTGTGTAGATTGCTTCAAGATACCCCTAATGGGTGTCTCTGGCCTTTCAATGGTGTTGGGTGGATCATCCCTTTTGAATGGTACTTTCTTTGTTACTTTTGCAAACTTGGTTCTACTGGCTGCTCTAAATCTCCTTGGTGGGGGTGGAGGGTTAGTCATGGGTCCAGAATCTGGGTATTCCCTTCTAGACATAGCATCTGGTGGTGTGTTATCATCACCTTTCACGTGTTGGATGGTGAATGAAAATTGCTGTATGTCTAGAGCCCATCTGGCCCATCTATGTGTGAGTCCTGTATTGGTTAATAGTGGGATTAGGGCTGCATGGTCTGTGTATAATTGGAAGTGTCTAGTTTCTAGGTAGTGTCTGAAGTGTAATACCCCATACACTACTCCCAGTAGTTCTCTCTCTGTGGTATTGTAATTTCTCTCATGTTTGGAGAGGGTTCTACCTGCAAAGGCTACTGGTCTGAGCACTCCTTCATTATCTCTCTGTGAGAGTACAGCTCCTAAACTCACATTGGAAGCATCAGTTGCCAAACTGAACTCTTTCTCATAGTTTGGATATCTGAGAAGAGCATTGGTACAGAGGGCATGCTTTAATGTTTTGAAATCATTATCTGCATCCTCTGTCCAGACAAATGCTTTGAGATGTGTCTGTAGATCATACAATGGTCTAGCAATTTGGGCATAACCTTTGATAAACTTTTTGAAATATTGGCATAGGCCTGTGAAGGATCTGACATTTTTGACTGATTTTGGTGTTGGGAAAGTTTTGATTGATTCCACCTTTGTGGGAGATGGTTGCAATCCCATGGGTGTGACTCTCATTCCCAAGAAGTCTATTCTGTCTATGAAGTATTCACATTTTGATTTCTTCAATTTGAGTTTACCAACTCTTAAGCTGTTGAAAACATCTTCCAGGTCATGGAAGTGTTGTTCGATTGATGGTGATAATACTAATATGTCATCTAGGTATGGTAGGGCACATTTGTATTTGAGTTTGTTCAGAATCAATGTAACTAGATGGCAAAACCCCGCCGGGGCTGTCGCTAGTCCCATCGGCATCCTTTGGTAGACATATTTTTTGTCATTTGCTATGAATGCGGTTTTATGCTGGTCCTCCTCTCTTATAGGAATTTGAAAAAATCCCTGTTGGGCATCCAGCTTACTGAATACTCTTGGTATGAGTGACCCTATCATGTCTAGAGTGTCATCGGCCCGGGGTGTAGATAAGGCTTGATTGATCGTGTTTTGGTTCAAATGACGAAAATCTGTTACGAGCCTATGGCCTCCTGATGATTTTTGTACTAAAAAGGATCTGGAAGCCCAGGGGCCCTCAGCACATTCTCTCAGAATGCCCTGCTGTACTAGCCTTTCACATTCTTCCCCTATTGCGGCCTGTTTTTCTGGTGTTTGTCTATATGGTAGGAAATGACATGTTACTGCTTCGGGTTTTACATGTATCGAGTGGGTATACAGGTGTGTAGCACCGATGTCTCCATCTTTTCCTACAAATATATCATCATATTTGGTCAGCAATGATTCTAACCTATCATGCTGATCTTTTGATGTGAGCACAGATTTTGGTGGAACATTCTCTTCCAATTCTGGCTCGAGGTCATGTGCCTCACTATGTATAGCCGCTATTTCAGAGAGTCTGATTGAGTTGGGTTCAGGGTCAGCATATGTGGACTCACAGTCTGAGTCTGTGTCACTGAATTGAGTTACATCCTCAGGCCGTATGGCTGAGATGGATTGATCAGTGTGTGGGGTAGTGTCTGACACCTGTTGGGGTTTTTCTAAATCAGATTCCTTGACTTCCTGAAATAGAGCTATGATGGCACCCTTTTTGATTTTATGTGGGCGCCTGCTGGTGTTGAGTAACACTAGGGGATGTTTGTTATTTTCCCTGGGGGTTACTGCTGCCCTTTGAACTAGATATGGGGCATGGTTATTTCTTTGGAGGTTATCTACTACTCCAGTTTTGCCTTGCAGTGATTGAGTAGATGTGACTTTACCCAATACTGCAAGTTCAGAGAATGGAGGGATGGTAAAATCCCTCACTGCCCTAATGGGTTTGAGAATTTGTTCAGGATCAACATTGAATTCAATTTGAGATTTTGTAGTGCTTAAGAAATCTGTGCCGAGAACAACGGGCTGTGTGAGGTTGGGTATTACAGCAAATTGGTATTGGAATCTGACACCTTGGATTCTAAAGTTCAGCATAGCTGAATGTCTAACATGACACACCGATCCATCTGCCAAATGGATGTTGATTTTTGATTTCCTCAGTTGGATATGGAATCTCTTCTGGAGATCCATGAGGAATGATTGTCTGACACAGGTGATAGTAGCACCTGTATCAACCAAACATTGTACGTCTGAAACATCATACAGATTTGCATTGATACAGCCATTTTGAAGAAGTACAATAGAAAGCTTGGTACTCTCACCTGTATCCTTTGATGATGAATCTGGTGGGGTGATGTGTATCACTGATGGACGTCTCTGTCTGTTAGATGGTAGATTGGCACTAGCAATTGTCTCTGGTTGGATCTTTGTTAATCCTGATTGATTGTTTGTATTTGGGGTGTCACAGTGCACTTGCCCATCGGCACTGTGACATCCTGAGTGTGAGTTGGAACCCTGGTTATATTGACCAGAGTTGCCGTATTGACCAGATTTGTTGGAACCCTGGTTATTGTAGGATCCAGAGTTGTTGGATCCCTGGTTGTTGTAGGAACCAGAGTTGCTGGATCCCTGGTTGAAGTAGGATCCACTGTTGTAGTTCCTATGTGGACTATGGCTCCTATTGTTGGATCCTTGGTTACTATAGGATCCAGAGTTGTTGGAACCCTGGTTGTTGTAGGAACCATTGTTGTTGTAGGATCCATTGTTGTAGTTCCTATGTGGACTATGGCTCCTACTGTTGGATCCTTGGTTATTATAGGACCTGCCATTACTTGGGGTTCTGTCTCTCCTATCATTGTATATAGAGTTACCATTGTTGGAGTTGGATGAGCTGTTGTCTTTTCTACTGTTGTGACCCCCCCGGTTGTTGCTGTTGCCCCCTCTACCTCTACCTCTACTGGAGCGGTAGTTGGGGTCATAGTTATTTCCTCTATATCTACCGGTAGGGTCTTTGGATACAGCCTTAGCTTCCTGCTGCCTTACATGGGCACTAGACATTAGGTTAACATCTTCTTCCTCTGAACTAGTGGTGACTTCCTGGACCTTTTTCTTAGTAGGCTGTGGGTTAGACTCTGCATCCCTTGTTTTCCTAGATCTTTCTTGGGTCTCAACCTCTAAGGCTAGGTCTAGGGCTTGGTCAAAAGAGTCTATTTTCTTGTTTTCAAGAGCTACAGAGATCCAGGGCCTCATGCCTTGGGTGAATGTTTTAAATAAGGTGTCGTCCTTTAGGCATTGGGCATTACACGCTTTTCTGAGATACATTGCATAATCAGATACAGGTTCATCTATCTCTTGTGCACGGAGTGCAGTCCTGGAGATAATATTGTCTTGAGTAGCAAAATACTCTTTTAGTTCATGTACTACATTGGACCATGTCAACTTATCAGGTGTGGCACTTTCCTTGAAGGTTTCAAACCAAGCCAATGCTTGTCCTTCAAGGTACTTGGGTAAATATGTTACCATGGTGTCACTGTCTGTTAATTTGTACCTGTCCTTCAGATACTCTGGGAATTTGTGATCAATAAATAGTGCTGGTGACATGAGTGGTGATGGGTGAGAAAAAGTTTTGGGTTTGGTTACCTCGTATTGCCTGATCTTCCTGTCGTCGTGTTGTTGTCTGTCTAGGATCCTGGTCATGTTGGACATCATGGAGATCATGACATCCTCCTTGGATCCAGAGGCAGATGGTGTGACAATAGGTGTTGTGGTGGGTGTGGGAGGCTGTGAGGTCTGAGTTGATACCAGCTTCATGAGATCTGATATCTGTTGTTGTGCCTGTTCTAGGGCCTTCCGATGGTCATCTAATTCCGCATTCCTTTGTGCCACCTGTTGACTGAGGATCCTCTCCCTTTCCTTTGAGGCAAGGGCATCTTGTTGGGCTTTGTTCACTTCTAGGGCAGTAACTGCATCTTGGATGGTCTTCTCATAGGCCCTTATCTTCTCAGCTGCCTGATTGGGTTGAGGACCTTCATCAGCGTCGGCCATGGTGGAAGGTGTGGGATCACTGGTGTGTTGTAGGTATCACTGACGTGTGGGAGACCTCACTGACATTTTGGGAGACCTCACTGACGTGTAGGAGACCTCACTGATGTGTGGGAGACCTCACTGACATGTGGGAGACCTCACTGATGTTTGGGAGACCTCACTGACATTTTGGGAGACCTCACTGACGTGTGGGAGACCTCACTGACGTGTGGGAGACCTCACTGACGTGTGGGAGACCTCACTGACATGTGGGAGACCTCACTGATGTGTGGGAGACCTCACTGACGTGTGGGAGACCTCACTGACGTGTGGGAGACCTCACTGACGTGTGGGAGACCTCACTGACGTTTGGGAGACCTCACTGACGTGTGGGAGATCTCACTGTTGTGTGGGAGATCTCATTGATGTGTGGGAGATCTCATTGATATGTGGGAGATCTCACTGATGTGTGGGAGATCTCACTGTCGTGTGGGAGATCTCATTGATGTGTGGGAGATCTCATTGATATGTGGGAGATCTCACTGATATGTGGGAGATCTCACTGTCGTGTGGGAGATCTCATTGATGTGTGGGAGATCTCCTTGATATGTGGGAGATCTCACTGATATGTGGGAGATCTCACTGTCGTGTGGAAGATCTCATTGATGTGTGGGAGATCTCATTGATATGTGGGAGATCTCACTGATATGTGGGAGATCTCACTGTCGTGTGGGATATCTCATTGATATGTGGGAGATCTCACTGGTATGTGGGAGATCTCACTGGTATGTGGGAGATCTCACTGGTGACCTTATTGAACATGGTGTCAAGGTCACTGGGTGGGTGGAGTGGGATTTACTGTGTGTGTGATTGTTTTTAGTAATGTTGCCAGCTTAATTTTTATGAGAGCCTGTGAAATTTGGGATCTTAGTAGGATGTTCTCCACCACTTTGTCATACTAGTAATTGTGCATGATCAAGTTGTCATATGAGAAATATCATATGACTAGTGGTATATAGTGTAAATCCAACAAGCTCTTATAAAATAGTGTTATTTCCAGTTATCACTGGTTTATTCAGCTTTAGGCAACATGTAAGAAATATCAATCACACAGTAGTTAGTATGCAGGTAATTTCCACATACAGTAAATATACAATAGTTCATAGAGTATAATGTTCTGTTCCACTCCACCTGTGAGGTAATAATAATACAATGTCCAGCATAGTTCTAGGTGGGTTCCCACACCTAGCTCCTGACCTGCTGCTTAGAGGAATAATGTAATAATGTATAACTTTACCCTCTGGTGGATGTCTTGTAGGAGACTAATGGTTGAACCCTATGCCTGTCTAGCATTGTTTTAACCATAGTGTAGAGGTATAGCAGGTAGCAGGAGATGTTACCTCTGGAGTGGTTCTGGAGATTCTGTCATTTCTAGGAGGAGCAGCCAGGCTATTTGTACCATTTCTTGGCTTTGCACCTCAGACTGACTGGAGCCAGTGGCATTGGGCTGTATGGGTTGTGTTTATGTGTATATTAATGTAGTCTCACTTGTGTAGTTATTACCAGCTCACGCCACTGATCTCACGTATTGGGAAGACTAACTCTAGTGGTATGATGTTGGTCTAGCCCATTCTTTTAACCAACACCAAGACGCCGATACAAGTCACCATTTATTGTTCACTCGTTATTCACAGTTACAGTTGTTAGGTGATTCCACTCAGTTCTATATAGCTTCAACGACATCAGTCTATTCACACAAGCAGTTCATGTTCTAACAATCCAGTGCGTCTAGAGAGGTATAGGTGCCATAGAGATCCTGCTTAATCCGTTCTTACATTGGCTAAGTGTAATACTAGATACTAAACAGCTTCATCCTCCATCGCCGTCTGCAGCATTCCACAGCTACCATAAACCCTAGCTACCATAAACCCTACACAGGACTCCTATAGCACTCTCTCATATAGCATACAATAAATACATACATAACACAGCATACAATAAATACATACATAAGTGTACCCTGTTATACCCGTTCATTATAATTATTGGCTATTGATGACAAAACAGCATCTGCCTAACTCTGCAATTGTTTGAGGGGAGTCTTTCATGTGTCACTGGGTGCACAAAGGACCCCCATGGATGCCTCCATGTCCCCCATTGTCTTGGTCGGTTTTGCAACTTCAGACCCTCATATCTCAGTCGTTTACGCCGCTATAACCGCCATTTTGCGCATGCACGGACTTGAATATGTGAAGTTGTCAACGCCCGCTTTTTGACCTAGGTTGCTCAGGAGCGACGCTAGAGCGACCGGAAGGTTATGGCGTCATGACTTATGTAATCTATTGTTCAGTGTTTGGGTGCTCAGACACCCATGACGGCATCAGCGGTGCCCAGGCACCCCTAACGGCCGTTTGCATTCACTTACAAGTTATTATATTGTGTCCTGGGTGATGTAACTTGTGTATATTTGATATAGCTGGTGTGCAGTGGAGCATGAACGCTCTTATATAAAGTTTGAGCGCTCTTATAGCTCTTATAACCAACCTATGTATTAATTTCTTATACCTTCTTTGATTAATACAATAATATGTCACAATTTATGGAATAATAAAATGGTATATGATAAATGGGCACAATTCCGGAATTGTCACTCACTGATTTTGCGCAATTCCAGAATTGCCCCCTCTTAGGTTGCATATTTCAGGATTATTTGAATGAACCATATGGTACAGAGCCTTTCAGAGGAGCCATGTATACAGGTTTATAGAGAACTGAGTTTCAAAGAGCCACAGGTAAACTCTGCATGTAACAGTGCTTGCTGTTTCACAGCTGGAGGTATAATTCTCAGAGCTTTATTCACACCTACAGTTAGGGCTATGTTGCATTGGACTAGCCCTATAAAATACATTATGCCTTGAGAGTAGGGTAACTAATAAAATAGAATATGATTTTCCAGGTAGAGGCTGACCATCTGACCACTTTATGTGGTTAAAAAAAGCATATGCTATCTGTAGTAGCTATTCAACTGTTATTTGTAGGAACTATTGCTATCTGTAATAAGTGTTCCATTATGCAGTCATAGATTTGGACAGTTTGACACAGATTATGTCAATTCAGAAGAATGGGACATTGGGCTAAAACAGGTCAATATTCTTGAGAAAAATTAATAAGGTCAAATTTGCAGAAGGTGGGTAAAGATGGTCAAATATGTGGTACTTTAGGACAAAAGGCCAGAGATTGGTCTAAATTGGGTTAACCCAAGTGTGCTTAACTGCCCAGTTTTGGGCTTAAATACATGTATATTCAAAGAAATTATCATCCAGATACTTCTACTGATCCAATCTCCAAAGTTAGACTGCCTATAGAACAACCATGACCTCCCAGTTACAATACAACCATCCATTTGGCTTTATCCCTATTAGGTCCATCACAGGGAGTCAAAAACTTGAAAATAATCAATATCAGACAAAACAGGTTGAATTGGCATGAGATGGGTCAAGTAGAGCTGTTTAGACCAAATCTACCCATGTTGGACCAAACTGACACCTCTCTGGCCAATTTGACCTGTTTTAACCAATATTGACCTGGTTAAACCAAATTTACCAAACTTTGGCCAATCCTGGGTTAATTGACCCATCTTTGGCCAATTCATCCCATTTTTAGAGGATTTGACCTAATTTACCCTTTTCGTTAACACCACTAAATTTGGGTCTATTAGGCAAATTTTGCCCTATGTCGGCAATTTGACCCATCTTGGCCCAACTTGACCTATTTTTACCAAGAGTGACCTGTTTTGACCCAATATGTATTACTTTTGATAAAGATAGCCCACTCAACAACAAAAACGTTATTTAACATAAAAAAAAACATTTTTAACATTTTAATACATTTTGCCATGATAAGGAGCCATAGGGAAACGTTCTGAAATGTTTTGCAACGTTTTTTGTTGGCTGGGAGTGTTCTTTTTACACAGCTATATAGTCCTTGGGTGGTAAACATTAGCTGCAGTTCCAATCTGGCCCAAGCTCGATCACTAGCGTGAGTCATCTCTGGCGACCAGCCTTTCTGGGTAAAAGTAGTTCTGGCCGCTGGTTCCTGTAGTGGTTAAATGTAGGCAGGTACACTGCATAGTAATATTCCCCACAATATGGGGACCCACAATCCCCAAACACGAGAGAGGGAGTTCCCTGAATCCCAACCGGACGAGACTGCTACAGTTCTACAGCTTGAGGCCATTAATATAGATAGTGGTTGTACAAGGGTTAGTACACCTAAAGAGCTCACCTAAACTGGACACACAACATGACATGGGCTCACTCTGGTAGAAGTACAGTGGGATGGCTATTTTTAAACACAGTGGCCACACAAGTACAGGGTTCTAATTATATCTTCAGGTGTATATACCATGATACTCAATGGAAAGGATTGGAGAACTGTACAGTGGAAATAATGAGCCAGTCAAATAGCATTATTCCTCATGGGTAAATGTAATAGGGCCTATGATAGAAGTACTGTTCATAAGATTGTTCAATATTGCAGCCAACAGGGCATACTGGTAGCAGAGATACCAACCTGAGATACAACCACACAAGTCATGAAATACTAGCTAAATACCTTATATATATATATATATATATATATATATATATATATATATATATATATATATATATATATATATATATATGTAGCTGCTGGTGAGGGGCATGTTTCCATTAGTTGACATCTATCTCATACTGCGACCGTAAGTTACATTTACCAACATTGTATATCTAGATCAGCTAGGACTAGCACAGTTTGTCAGCAATACAGGTTTGGTCAGGTAAACAATGATGGAGTTTCAAAACTGCTGGTTGCATAGTTAGGCACTGAACAGGGCCCAATCTCATTTTAGGGGTTGCCACATTTGAGGCGGTTAAATGCAGAACCTGCCGTATTTATCAAGGAGGGTGAAAAAGGCCATCCTGGGGTGATTCCCTTTCTCTTTTATATAGTTTCCCAAATCACAGGTGTGCATGTGCATAATCCTGATAAACTCATTGCAATATATGTATCTCTTTGTTATGATTGATTTTTTTTCTACTCGTCTACAGAAAGAATCATCACAGTCAATTTGATCGAGTGTTTTGAAATAATATGCCTAATGTCCCCAAATGTGCTGATAAACACCCCAAGGATCTTTTTTGGGCCCATTTGCATAACTATAAAACAGCACCTATATCTCAGAACTCTTTTACACATAGATCTAATAGCCACAGCCAAATGACTGCACCCTCCCTATGTCACAAAAATGGCTTGTCCTCTAAGTGTGTACCACAGGTTCTATGCCTGCACCCAATGTACTAAATTTAGCTGACCAACTTGGCACCTCAACCACCTCTGTCACTAGAGATGGGCCAAGGGTCAAATCAGAATAACTGGGCTCTTGGGTACCCCCCTAACAATAAACAACTACCATGTACAGTGCTTATCCTTATGTTATAGGTATGGCTTTGGTAACACACAGGTACATGGGTGGGGGAGTTTGTACGAAGTTGTTCATGAGTTTTTCATGTTGTCTGCAGAAACCTAAGTGTTCAGTACATTTTTATCATTTCCACAAGAGTCAGTAGGCATTTTTGGCAGCAGTTTATGAGTCCTCTAGGAGGTATTGTAGCACTTTGCAAGACATATATGGGTCATGGCAGCAGTCTTCAATCCTCTAATAGGTACTGCAGCAGTCTGCGAGACATATAAATTTGGGTTATGGCAGAGAACTGCGAGTCCTCTAATGGGTACTGTGACAGTCTGCAAGACATATATAGGGGTTATGGCAGCAGTCTGTGAGACATATATGGATTACGGTAAACTGCCACCATAACCATTATATGTCTCACAGACTGCCACTGTAATCACTATATGTCCCCTAGACTGCCGTAACACCCATTAGATGTCTGGCAGACTGTTGCCTACATGTCTTGCAGATTGCCAGTGAAGCCTTAATATGTGTATCAGAATGCTGCTGTAACCCCTTTATGTCTCGCAGACTTCCACAATACCCCCTAGAGGACTTGTGAATTGCCGCCATAACCCCTATGTCTCGCTGACTGTCACTGTAACCCAGTATATGTCTTACAGACTGAGGCTATAGGCCCTATGTCTCACACACTGCCGCAGTACCCATTAGATGACTCGCAGACTGCTGCTGTAACCCAAATATGTCTCGCAGACTTTCACTCTATCCTTCGGAGGACTCACACACTGCTTCAGTAACCCGTATTATGTCTTGCTTACTGCAATACATCCTAAATGATTCGCTGACTGCTGCCATAACCTCTATTATGTCCCATAGACTGTAGCAGTATCTCTAGAGGATTTATAAATTGTCACCATGACACCTACATGTCTGTCTGACTGCCATTGTGACCCCTATATGTCTCACAGACTGCCGCCGTAACTCCTAAATGGCTCGCAGTCTGCAGCTGTAAACCCTATATGTCTCACAGACTGCCACAGTACCCATTAGAGGACTCACAGTCTGCCACCATAACCCATATATGTCTCGCAGCCTGCCGTCATAACCCATATATGTTTCACAGACTGCTGCAATACCCATTAGAGGATTTGTACACTGTCGCAATATCACCTATATGTCTCTCAGACTGTCAAAGTACCCCATAGGGAACTCCCAGACTACCATGGTACCCACTCTCTGTCTCACACTGCCCACTACCCCCTATATGGAAACCAAAGATTTGCCACCACATCCCCATCGTCTATCATAAAATGAATACTACCATAATATTTCTTATGTTGTTGATCTTAGCCTCTGACTAGTGCTGCCTGTGGATTGCAGTGACCCATAGGTCCCTTCAATTTTGCTGGGATGGATGTCTTACATTTGGAATAGTGTAGAATTGACATTTTTCCATCATGTTTGGGCAGCCACAGGCAGTACAAGAAGAAGGCACATTTACTGTGGGATGGTATGCCGATACATACTTTATTACTCAGCAGTTTACAGAGTGATGGGCACCTGAGAAATACCAAGGACAGAAATACTTATATTCTGACATATCCGTGTCCACTTGCTGAATAACAGCAGAGGCATGGGAGTTTTCTTAAATGTCTGCACCCTAGCTCTTACACCAAGGGTTGATATTTAAGCAGTGTCATGATAAATTGCCTTTGGTGGTGCACACTGACACCCCCTTTGGTTTGGCTCTTGGAGTAGTGTGCACTCAGCTGTGACCAGGCCCTTTACTACATGGCACAGGTAGCAGGCTGGCATCATGGGGGCATGGTGATCAAAAGTAAAGGGCTGGCCCAGGAGGTATATTCCAATACAGCCATGGGGTCTGAGGCTGATAAGAACTACAATCAACCAAATGGATATATATATTCTCACTTTATCATGCCAAGAGACAAATGTCAAACAAATACTCCTTGTTTTGGGAAATGAATACCACTCTCAGAGCCCCTCCCTTTATCTGTCTCTGTCTCTCCATGTCTGTCTGTTTCTGTCTCTCTTTCTCTATCCCATGTTGCTTATTTTAAGGGAAGCATATCAGTCTTTTTAACAGGGGAAACTTGATACATAGACAAATTTTGAGATTTTACATTTAAATGACCGTTAACCAAGGCCCTCAAGGGCCTTTCCTTTAAATCATGTTCCTCATAGTGTTCAAATTACATAAATTTACATTTAGGCACATGAATAATTTATGTAAATAAACGTTCAAAAGATGCTTACTGAATCCCCAACCAAAAAGGCAAATGACATGATTTTACATTAAATGATGTAAATACTTGACGTAAATATTACGTACAGAAAACTTATATCACACTCGTTAGAGCCTGACACAAGTCCTTAATGCCTATACTACTTATATCACACTGGGTGATGTCATGCTGCGGGAGAGCTGAAGTCTACCGACGCTCTCAGCAATTTAGGCCTAAAATTGTATTATTCTGTCATTTAAGGAGCTGATCTTGGGACTACCATACCATGAACACCCTTGGAACCTATGGGTATGTAAAATTGAACTGATTTTGCTTTTGTTCAGCCACATTTTGTGATCGAAAGCAAGTCACCACTTCATGGTCCAGTGAGCAAGCTCAGGTGTGTTTATACTGCACCTACCCATACCTGTACAACTGGGTAAACACTGTAGTGTGTCAGTGCTGTAGTGTGTCAGTGTGCTAGGGGTACTTGGATACAGTTTAACGATCCCATCTCCAATTCTGGTGGGATCGTCTGTTAGACCCGGTGTTGAGAAAACTGTCTGGACACCTTCCGGGTTATACACATGCTGTTGACCCGGTTTCCAGTCTAACAGCAGATGCTGGGATGTGTAATCATCCTCTTCGAATCCCTCTAGCCCAGGGCTGGAAGGATTCGCATTAGGTCGTCTGCGACTTTCGGCCGTTTGGCCGCGCTCCACCCCCGAAACAACTGGTCACGGCACCAGTGTAACGGTTCGTTTTGACTTATATGTTGGGTGGCTCTTTGGCTCGCTTATCACTAGAGATACCAACACAACACGAGTAGTTCGGGTTGGGCAAAGCCCCAGACTTCCTACCGCTCGGGTAGGTCTTTATTGTAGGTACAAAACACACGTCAAAACACATAGTCCAGTCCCCTTCTGCGGTTCATCCGGCTCCTTAGTAGGAGCTGGATGCGAGGCGTGGTGCTGCCCCCTCTTGTACCAAACGGGTATCGAGAAGCGACACCTGGTTGGCATAGAAGGAACAAGCACCACACGAACACATCTCTCGGATGAAGCGCACTAATATATATACAACGATGCCGGCCCCTACATGAGTATCCCCCCTTATTATCATGATTAGTTACCATACATATGGGCTCCAACAGTGGACCGCCCATTTTACCTCCCCCACTGTGTACTATTTCTTGACTTAATCCGGACTATCAGCGCCTACAGTGGGCTGTAGGCGCTGATTAAATTACTATTACTTACTCCAGACTAGAAACGTGAATTACTTATAAGAATGACTTAGTCCAGACTACCAGCGCCAACAGTGGGCTGTTCTTAAATTACTCTTTACTGAATGCGGTATATACACTTGATCACTGGAAATCCACAGTCTAGAAGGGCGCGGTAATATGGCGTGCAGAAAGGGGGAACGTCCCTCCCTTGTCCTGGCCACGGGGATCCTCCCGACTCTCTGGGCTGCCAGCTCTTATGCTGCCTGTCTCGTGCCCCGGGGGCTTCCAGGGGTGTTCAGGGCTCAGGTTTCCTGGCAGGTACTCAATCCCCCACCAGTACTCCCCCTTACCCCTACTAACCCCCTTCGCACCCCCTTCCCGGCTGTCCTCCCTTGCATCAGCTTCCCGGCTGCTTCCTCCGGCGTCCCTGTCATCCCTTCTCACCGGCCACTGCCCATCCCCTCTTCCTCTCCCCACCGGCTGCTCTCCCTTCAGGTGACCGCTCTCCCTGGTCTCTCCCTTCACTCTCCTGCCTACTGGTTCCCCCTCTGCTGGTCCTCCATCATCATCCGGCGAATCCTCTCTTCCAGGTCGCGGCTCAGGGGTGCCTCGGCTGGTTGCAGTGGTTGCGGCTGCGGGGTGACTCTGGATGGCCCTGGGGGTGGCGGGACGAAGGGTATGAGGGTCTGGTGGCCGTATCTCCCTTGTCCCTGGGGTGTGGGCGGCGGAAGTCCCAAGCCCGTGCCGTGGGACCCAGTTAACCCTGTCGCTCCCAACGTCTGGATGGGGGGTCTACCTACTGCGGCTGACGGTGGGGGTCGCCCCACTCCTGGCGGGGGAGGTGGAGGTGGTGGTGGAGGCACTCCTCCCTGACCCATCCCTGGGTCGTACCTCAGGACTATGGTAGTGTAGTAGTGCGTACGCCACAGGGATGGGCCCACCAGCTCCACCCACCCGTGCGCCCGCCCGCCTACAGGGGTGTATTCCTCGCCTAAATCCGGGGATGGGGCCAGCCCCACCGCCCACTTTTGTAGGGTTGTCTACCCGCCGCCAGGGGATCCGCTGATAGATGTTACCGATCCACAACGGTCTCCCAGCCAGCGGATCCATTTCCTCCGCCCTTGGTGGCTCCGGTACTTCAGCCCCGGGCATCCTCTCCCCCCACTCCTCCCTCCACTCGTCCCTCCTGGGCCCTGTACCCTGGCGGCTCCTTTTCTCCTCATACCTCTCCTCAAAATCGCGGCGCCTCCTATACTCCCCATAGCTTTCACTCCTGTGGGGGCCAGTCTCATACGGCTGGCTCCCCCGGCCCTCCCGCCTCATCTTCTCGTCCCCTCTTCTCTCCTCTCGCCTCCTCCTCTCTCTCTCTTCAGCCTGTCTCTCCTCCCTTTCCCTCCTATCTCGGTCCTCCCTCTCCCTCTCCTCATGAGCCGCTCACTTCTCTCTCTTTTCGATCTTCTCTTTCTTTCCTCTATCTTTCATCTTTCTCCTTCTTTTCTTTAGCCCATCTCTCCTCCCTTTCCTTCTTCTCCCTAGCTGTCTTCTCGTCCCTCTCTCTCTTCTCATCCTTCTCCTTCTTTTCCCTCACAGCCTTCTCTTCTCTCTCCCTTTTCTCTTTCTCCTCCCTCCCTCTCTTTCTTATCTTTATCGCTCCTTTCCCGTGCCACTTTCTCCTCATCTCTCTCTTTCTTCTCCTTTTCTCTTTCTCTTTCTCCCTCTCCTTCCTTTCCTTTGTTGCCTTCTCTTCATCCCTCTCTTTCTTTTCCCTCTCCTTCCTGTCTTTGGTAGCCTTCTCCCCATCTCTCTCTTTCTTTTCCTTGGCCGCCTTCTCTTCATCCTTGTCTTTCCTTTCTCTCTCCCTTCTCTCTTTCCTCCTCCTTTCTCTGTTTCTCCTTGTCTTTCCGCTCTCTCTCCTTCGCCGGTGTAGGAGCCTCCCCCTCCCCTCTCTCCTCGACCTGAACAGGGGCCCCGGGTAGCTGAGCGTCCCCCATCGTTACCGTGCATGTCTCGGTCTCAGGCGCCGGGCTGTCCTCTCCTGTCGGCCACCTCTCCTGAGGATGCCGCCTCCTCCTCTGAGTCTGTGGTCAGGGGTACACTGCTGTAGGCCACAGTCTCCAATACGGGCCCCTCTTCCTCCCAATCCAGCCCCTCCTCCTCCAACTCCTGGCTGTCCTCCACCACTCGCGAGGCGATGAGGGTCTCTAGTTGTCCCTCGGGGGCCGGAGTGTTATTGTCGGAGGTGTGGAGCATAACAGCAGGGGCGTGGTCTGCAGGATGCGCCTCACCTGCTGCGGCGGCAGCCCCTGGCGTGGGGGAGCCCGCAGCGGCCGGCTGGCCTCCCACCCCCATGGGGTCCAACCTCTGGGGTTCTCCACTGCCGGCACTGCAAGGCCTCCGCCAGAAGCTGCCGCTGGTAGCGCTTCCGCATCACTTCGGCCATTTCTTGAGCCAGCTGGCCTGTATGCCTCAGGAGGCCCTCTCCCACACTGGCTGGGGCCGGGTCGCCCCCCTCCCTCCGCAGCAACGACTGCAGTAGCAGCCTCTGAGTCTAAGGGTGGGTGGGCTGGTATGAGCTGCCTCCACCAGGACCCTGGCGGCCTCCTGATCCTCCGCCGAGTGGTGACGGGACCGGCTCTGCTCCTCCGTGGCCTGGGCTGGAGCGTCCCCGGCGCCCCCGGGCTGACCTCCCCCTTCCTCTGTCGAGGCCTCTTCGGCCCCCGTCCTGGCCACCTTATTGGGTGGGACCCCTCCTTCTTCTCCTTCCCCCAACTCTATCTGGGGTGGGTGGGCGTCCCAAGCCTCCGTGGTAGTTTTTCCCTCGGACTTCCTTTTCCGGTCTGGGGGACTACACTGCGCAGCCGCCGGGGCGAACGGTGCAGACTCACGGGCATGGGGGTCCTCTCTGTGGTGAGGTGAGCCGCCCGTCGGGTGCCACTGCGGGAACGAGACCGTGGGGAGCCCTGAGAACTGGTGGGGCTGGCCATGGGGCTGTCATCGCCACTCTCGGTGGCCCTCCCTCCGGTGGCTGCCTCCTCGGCGGCCTTCCCCACGTGGTCGGTGGCCATCTCCGAGGTGTGGCCCCCCTCGCCTTCTGAGTCCACCTCCACGGTGGCTCCCCCTCCATGCTGTCCCCTCCTTCCTCGGTGGGCAGACAGACTCAGCCACGGGTGGCCCGGGTGTTGAGCCGCCATGTGGGCCATCAGGTCGTCCCACCGACCCTCCTTCGTCTGGGACTGGCACTTGCGCCCCGGGCAATTCCATCCCGGCCCCTTCTCCGCGTGAACGGCTTTGATGTGGCGCGTGAGGCTGTCTTTCCTCATAAATTTTTCGGAAGCAGATGGGGCAGGGTAGAGGCAACAACGACTTCTTCATCTCGACTGCTGGATTCGGTGTCCCTGCGAGACCACGCCGCGTCTCGTTCTCGCCTTTCTACGTCGGCGGCCCGAACGAGGTCATGGTGTATTTCATGCTCATTACACCAGGCGGCCTCCGCATCGGCAGTCAGCGTTCGGTGGTCGGTGGGTGTGGCCATGGCCACCTCCATTTCCCGCCTCTGCTGCTCCTCCCACCGGCAGTTCTTGGCCGTGAAAATGGCCACCACCCTTTCGCTCATCTCCTGAGCTGACTCCTCCCCTCTAGGGATAACTGTGTGAAACGCTGGCCTTTCGCCCCCTTTCCCCAACTCTACCACTGAATACTTTTCAGGCCCCACTCGGATAAAAATATCCCCCTCGGCCCTCTTCTGGCGGCCCCCTCCTGCAGGTAAGTCCCCTTTTTGCTGGTTGGACCTCTCTCGCCCCCAACACCCTTCTTCTTTTGCAGGTCGCCGACCACTGCCATGGCCAGCCGGTGGCTGAAGGACGAATTCAAATTTTTTCGACCCGAGGGCCTTCATACCGCGTCTCCCTACAGATTCCTCCCCTTGCAGGTAAGTCTCCTCCGACTTTTTCCTCCTTTTTCCCTTCCTCTACTAGGCTCCAATGCCAATACGACGGGAACAATCGTCCTCCTCTGTAAGTTATCGCGCCCATGGAAGCCGCCGAGTGGTCGGTGTCCCTGTGGTGGCGCTCCGGTGGTCCTACCACTGCGGTGGCTCCACTGGTGGCCACTCCTCAGTGGCGGTGGACCCCGCCCACCTTACCACCTCCACAGGCTCCTCGCAAGGGGCCTGGGTCTTCTTTAGCAAGTCGTACTGTACCACCCTGACCTTCCAGCCCATTTTTATCTCCCAAACAGGGCCCCCCCAAACTCCGGGTGATTGTCCATGGGCCCGACCACGGCCGCATATATATTCATAAACTTGGGCCACTTATTTCCTTCTTGGGCACTAGGTAATAAACTGTATCTCCGACGGCCAGGTCCGCCCCCCTCACACGGGTGGAATAATTTCTCTCTTGTTGGCGGACCGCCTCCCCCATATGCGTCAAAGCGTAAGCGTGCCCTTTTGCCATCCGGGCCTGCAGCTCTGCAGCAAATCCCTCCCCATCTCCTGCCCTCTGAGGTGGGCCTCCTTCTGGCTGGGGGTAGATGAGGCTTCCAGGCAACAGCGTCTCCCTTCCAATCATCATAAAGTTGGGGGTCTGGTTTGTTGACGCCTGGACTGACGACTGATAAGCGGCCATGACAAAGGGTAGCTGCAAATCCCAGTCCGTCTGGTTCTCGTCCACCGTCATGGTGAGCATGGCCTCTACGGTGCGGTTACACCTCTCCACCAGCCCGTCTGACTTCGGATTGTAGGGACAAGTACGCGTCTGTGCCACCCCCAGGAGACGGTGCACCTCCCGGAACATCTGGGCCTGGAAATTTCTTCCCTGATCGGTATGAATCGTCCCGGGCAGCCCCAGTCTGCAGACCACCTCCGTCACGAATGCCCGGGTGACCGTTTCCGCATCCTGATCTGGCAAGGGAATGGCCTCCATTACCATGAGGATATGCCGATTCTTCCTCCCCATCCTCGGCAATGGGCCCATCAGGTCCATATCCATTCTTTCCAGCGTCAACGTCACCGGCACATGTCTCATCATGGACCACGGGGGGTGCACGGCCCCTTTTCTGCTTAAGCACTGCGAACAGGTCTCTAACCATTGTATCAGGTCTCTTCTATAGCTGGGCCAGTAATAGGTCTGACGCAAGCGTCGTAGGCTGCGGGCCCTCCCGAAGTGGCTGCTCAGGGGTGCCCCATGCACTTCCGCCAACACCTCCGGCACACTTCCTTCCGGGACCACTATCTGCCCAAACATTCGGCCTCCCGGTTCCCACCAGACACGGGTAAGCACCCCTCCCTCCAGTCTCAGCCGTGGCACTTGTCCTGCCAGCGCCTTCACCACATATGGTTCTTCGGCCAATTCGACCGCTGTGGGACCCGCATTCTCAGCTACCCACCGCCTGACCCTTCCCAGGACGTCGTCCTGTTCTTGCACTGCCGCCCAGTGTTCCGAGGAGGACAAGTTAGGATCCTCCTCCGAATCATCCCCCTCCGCCACTTGGGACCTCCCGCTGACCCTGTCAGCCTCCTCGTCTGCGGCCGCCTCCCTCCACGTTACTGCCCTACATTCACCCGGTTGGTCGTATAGGGGAGAGCCACACGGTCGTCGACAGTCGTCGACAACCCATCTGCGTTACCTTTTCCAGCATCTCCCGTCTATGCGGAGCCAGTCATCGGGGAGCCATTTTAATAGGAGCCGCCGTCCCCGTCTCTATGGTGTGCGAGACCAAGTCGGTATGCCCCAGATCCTCATCCCCTTCCTGGAATGCCGCTTTATTCCGGGCAATGAGTTGGATATACTCCTGATTATCCGCTACCTGGGTTCCCCCTAACAGCCGCTCTGCGAGAGACTGGGACCCTTCCTCCGTCACCATACGGCACTGCGCCCCCCGGGGCATTTCCTCCTTTACGGCCTCGGCCACAGCCACGTGCATCCCCTTGTACAGGATCACCGGATCAGGGCCCGGATTACAGACCAGGACCGGCACCTCCCCCCCTTCGGGCGTCACCAATGATCTGCCTATACGAATACCCCTCACCATCTCCACTTTCTCCACTCCCTCCACCATCATGTCTGTCTGCCTAGCTGATTCCGGCATCCGAGCCCATATGACCTTCTCCGTGCGGCCTCTCACCCACTCTGTCCGCAAGCTTACTAACCGGCAGGGCTGAGTCTCCCCCTCCTCTTCCGGCCACACCAGCCTTTCCCCGGCCATGTCAATTGTCGCCCGTGTTTGCCGCAGAAAGTATGCCCCCAGCAGGCCAGGGGTGGATATGTTGGACACGACAAATGATGTAGTCTTCGTGCGGCCCCCGCATTGTAGTTCGGTCGTCACCCGCCCCTCCACTGGTAGTGGTTTACCATCCGCCGTATGGAATGCCGACGTGACCGGTCGCAGGTCCCCAACGGAGAGCAGGTTGCTGGTGGCCACTAAGTGGATGTCTTTACCCTACAGCTTCCCTCCGACCTCCAGGCCGTTCCCTTTCTTCTCTTTCCGACCCAGCCATTCTCTCAGAATTTCCACTCTCCTCCCAGCTAGAAGAGGGGACCCCGTCTAGTTTTCCAAGGCCTTCTTTGCCGCCTCCCTCTTCTTAGCGGCCTCGACACGTTTCTTCCAGGTGGGGCAGTTGTGCTTGAAGTGATCTGGAGACCCGCACTCAAAGCAGCCCCGTCCCTTAACTGCCCCCTCTCCGTCCTTAGCTGCCGTGGCCGACCGGGAAAGAGTCTCCTTCATTTGCGTGACCGCCACCCGCAGCTCTCCCATCTCTTCCGCCATTGACTTTGTGGTGGACCTGACCCTTATCGCCTTTGCCCTTTCCTCCTTAAGGTAAGTTTCTGCTCTACCGCCAGTAGGAGGGTAGGGTTCTCGCCCTGGTATATCCACTGACAAACCTATCCTTGGCCATGCCGTCCACCATCTGGGCGTCCGCATTAGGGTAGGACAGACGCACCAGGCGTAAGATCTCCTCAGAGAGGGTTTGCAGTTCCTCCCCCAGCGGAGCAGGGCCTTACACAATTCCCGACAGGCTAATGCCTAGGAACGTTCCAGACTTTCTCTCCGTCCAGCCATTGGCCATGACACAAAGGTCAAAGTGTGACAAAAACTCCTCCATGTCGCTCGACCCGTCATATTTGCCCAGCATGACAATTGGCTTCCGAGTGGCCCCATTGCCCCCAGGCCCCGGCTTGCTAGAGCGTCCCCCGCAACCTTGTGCTATTGTGCCCTGCGTCTGATTTATCCCTAGGGGTGTAGAGGTCCTGGCCCCATTTCCGCTCTCCGTCCTAGAGCTACCCCTCGGGCTGCCCTGCCGCAGCCATTCCACAAATTGGTCCGCCACTTCTCTTATAGCCACTCCCTGGCTTTCTCCGACCTCCCCGTGGACTCCGACAGGGCCCCAGTCTTGTGCGAGATTCTCTCGTCCTTCCCTCCGGTGGACCTCCCTTGCCTTATCGTTCTCTGTGCCACCGAACCCCGAGCCACCGAAACGGCCCCCGACCGGTCCACTGACCGGTCCACCGAACTGGCCACCGAGCTTAACACCAAACTCGGTCGGGTCCACTTCCCCCTCTTCTTTTGCCGCTGCACCAGGAGGCACCTGGTGGCCAGCCACATCACTTGCTATACCCCCTTCTACCACAGGGCCTTTCCTCTCTACCCTCTCATCAACTTGATCATCCAACGACCATTTCCTGTCGTCTGCTCCGGCGGTTTCGGTGGCGTCGGTGGCCATGGCCGCCAACCCTCTCATTTTAACTGAGACTTCCTCGTCAACAACCTGAATAAGCTCACCCCGCCTGCCTGCCCCAAATTGCTCCTCTAGGGCCTTCCTTTCCTCCTCCATTTTCAATTCGCTGGCTGCCATGTCTTCTGTTTGCTCTGGTTCACGCGGATTTGTTAATGTAAACAACCACCGCTGCCACCAATGTAATAACCAGAGTCGACAACTTGTATAAAGAATTGAATATAAAGTCACAGCCGTTGTTGTTGTTTTATTTTTTATTGACCTTAGGGACTAACAGGCACTTGTCATCAGTTACTTGCTTCTACTGATACCGGTACTTATACTTGCTTAGAGACGCCACTCTGTTCACGGACTAGAGACTAGCCACCGAACTTCGATAAGAAGGCTTACACGTAGGCCACCTGAGTGTCTGATCACGTCTGACTAGAAAACCACCGAACACAGCGTTTTATAGTCCTGGCCGTCGAGGGTGACGTCACAAGGCTGTGCATCACCGCCGACGCGCCCCCTTGTGGCCACCGTGCGAAGTCAAGTAAATCTAACCAATGATTCATCTTTAAGATGTCTAGTCTAGGATTCATAAGAACAATAATACTTGTCAGTGTTTTGTAAAGGGTAGAATTTCTATAGATATCAGCGTTTTCTCAAAATTAGGGGTCATTTTGAGTATTCAAAAATCACTGATTAAACTAAAAATAGGGTACCTATTTTGCTCCAAAATCAGTAGATAGGGATTTCCAATTCAACGCAGATGGTGTCCAACAGACATGGAAGTGCAGGTGCCAGGACAGTATCAATAGTTATAAGCTCATTCAAATCAAGATCCTCCATATTTTAATTGTCGTCAATATTTGGCTGCATGCCGCCAGCCATTAGAACAGCTGCAGGCAACTTACTAAACAGATCTTGGCCAATGTTGTCAAAAATGGTAAGAAACAACATGTTGTTTCGGGTATTGATGAGTGGTACAGAGACACCACACTACTGACCCCTGATGCGCAGGTGTTCATGCTTAGACCTCCATGCTAGAAGGTTTGCCATGCTTGCTGCTTGCTTATTGCTTTGAAATTTTTTGAAAATGGTGACCTGTTCATGTGGTTTTCAGTATGATGGGTGTAAACCTCAGTGCCCTCAATGTGGTTTGGATTCCATTAAGCTGAAGGCCACTTTAACGCTCCACAAAACGAAGACTAGGACTTCATTTTAAAAATAGCCAACATGGAGGAGCCTGCTTCCCCGTCCATTGACTGGCGGGAACAGCTTGAGGAGCAGATTGAATTAGCAGCATAAAGGCAATCCCATTTAGAGGAGTTAGCCCGCAGAGAGCGGATTTGGAACATCACTTAGCAGCCATCAATTCTCAAAACATTGAGTTGGAGAAAGACATTGCAAAATCTAGGTCAGACATTGCTTCACTCCCCAGCCGGCAACCAGCTTCAGTGCAAAAGGGCGGCAGAGCACCTTCCGGTGTCCACAACAGCAAGTCTTCACAGCTGGTTCAGCAGCAGAAATCACCTTTTCTCGGCATTGGAGGAGGTCCTTCTGGGTCCATGTACCCAATCCCAGGTAAACTGTTCTACTATGAAGACGGTACACCTTACTCAGGACTTCAGCCTGATGCAGCAACCACTCTACAAGCCGGCCTTCAGTCAGTGGGCTTAGGCCTGCATGCTCTAGGGTTTGGGGGTGACATTTCAGAATTCAATACGGCAGGTGAGGGTGGTTTGTTAAGCTTGATTGGCACTGGCTCTGTTAGGAAGAAATGATCCAAGCATTGGATAAGAGCTGATTATCATTTACCTTATGACAAAAGTTACGACGAGATGTCATATCGCGAGCTGGTGTATTGCATGGTATGTGTGGCTCAAAGCATCAGAAAGTCCAATAATGACAGCTTTAATATCGACGACTACCTTGAGCATATGAAATACGTCACATATAAGGAGATTAAGCCTACTTTACGCCTAAGTTGCCAAATATGATTATGATGTCATTACAAAGGTGATCAGAGGAGAGACTAGTTTTGTTGCGGCTGAGCATACCGCTAACGCAGAACATTTTAGTATTGACAATACCAAGGCCTACAACGATGCTATGAAAGTTCTGCAGAACATGTCTGATTTATGCTGAATCTACCCTCTATGCAGGCTATGTGATCCCTTCCAGTGAGCCTGCAGTCTCAGCTGTGTAGTGTTAAAAGACCAAAACTCGGACACTACCCATTTCTGTACTCTCTAGTGCCTACTACCAGTAATGAAGCACATGGCTAATTATGGCCTATATTTTGTGTGATCAATACAGGGTCAATACAACTTACAAGCATCTATGTTCCATTTTGAGATATGGCACTGACTTAAAAAATGAGATAAAATGTTTAATGATTTAAGTCAAAAATAGAAAGTGTCCCATTACAGGACTGCTTACTCCTAAACCTACATGATCCCCATGAGTGTATGTGTGTGTGTGTGTGGGGGGGGTACCTTGTCCACAAATGTGACATGAACTGGGAAAAGGGGTCTTAGCACCCTCTGCACTAAGCTCCCTTTTCGCAGATCGTGTCACAAATAGATCGCTTAGTAGAACTGTGTGACAACCCTATTGGTGGTAGGGTAGATATATCACACTGTAATTACTAACAGTGTACTTTAGCACAGACATGGCCCAAATATACCCGTAGAGGGAATTCTTAACCACATCACCTGAACTTGTACTTCTAGACCATGACGTACCCGTACAAGTACACTTTTCTCAAATACTAAACTTGTGGTAGACGCGCGAAAGTTGTCAATAGCGCTGTGACGCCCTCTTGTACGGAGCCCCTAAAAGGACATCCGTTTTCTACACATTTTTTTTCTCTAGTTTGTTTCCGCAACTTTTTATTTTTGTTTCCGCAAGTTATATTTTGTTTCCGCAAGTAAGCATTTTGTTATCGCAACTTTATGTTTTGTTTCCACAGCTTAACATTCACAATTGATTGACTATGCACAAAGAAAAACTATTAAGTTGTGGAGACAAAAGTATAAGTTGCAAAAACGAAAATTAAAGTTGCGAAACCAAAAATAAAAGTTGCGGAAACGAAAATAAAACTTGCGGAAACGAAAATAAAACTTGCGGAAACAAAAATAAAACTTGCGGAAACAAAAATCAAATTGCAGAAATGGAAATACTACTTGCGGAAATGAAAATACTACTCGTGGAAACGAAAATACTTCTCGCGGAAACGAAAATACTTCTTGCGGAAACGAAAATACTTCTTGCGGAAACGAAATCTAGAAATAAATGTGTAGAAAACAGATGTCCTTTCCAGGGCTCCGTACTCTTGTGTGTATTCTTATAACTAAGGTATGTCAACACTTCCGGAAATAGCCGGTATGGCACGAGGTCGGTCCTCTTCAATACAAGGCTTAAAATGAGTTGAATCTACTTGTCTCTATTAACATAAAAGCCCCAGAAGCTTTACAAGATAACTCTCTACTCTTGTCTGGATTGGACTTTTCTCTTTTGACTTCTCTTCTCCTTCCCTCTTTTGTATGAAGAGGATGACCAAAAATGAGGTCCTTCATTTTGCTGTTCCAGATGGGTTTCCGTGAATTATTTCAGCTGGTCTTCTACAGCACCCTTAACATATTTTGTGTGACTTTCAAGCTTGTTGATCATCCAGGACTCGATCTCACCTTTGTTTCAAATCTTCCAAGACTTTTGTGTTGGCTTCTTGGTCATCTTCTCTTTTGTGCTCAAATCACCCAGTTTGCTTAGGGAGCATTCATTATTTATGGCGGGGGTGGGGGTGAGCATTTAGCGAAAGAGAATAGGTCAAAAATAAAAGGCCCCCCCTAAAGAAATTTTGGCCCCCCCTCAAGAATAGGTTGAAAATAAATGGCCCTCCCCACTCAAGAATAGGTTGAAAATAAAGCGCTCCCCCCAATAACGATCATCCATGAATATTCTTGTATCTAACATAAATGCCAAAACCATGCCTATGGTCAATGGGCACCACTTGTCGTGATTTGGCTGTTTTCACTTCTGTGCTAAATAACTCGTTCAAAATGGAACATATTTGTGTTATCATCATTTATTCTGGTAGGACTGGGTTAGAGCTACATGGGGAACCCAGGTTTTACATATATCTGATGCATATTTTGGGAATGAGGGGCCTTAAACCACCCCAAAAGACTTGTTTTTTATCAATAAAATCTGAAAGTGCATATATGGAAAGGAATAAAAGAGAAATGAATGGTGGTAGGGTGGATATACATTTCTAGGTATGTTGAGCATCATTTAAGGATTTTTTTAAGCCAATTTGGACATGTATATACTATTTTATTATTATTCTGTGAGCAAAGATTTATTTGGTCAATTTTCGAGGAGATTCGTCTCACGCCCAAAGATGAGTCTCTATCTATAATATAAATATGGTATATGGACTAATGAAATAAGGTAAGTTCATCCTTAACCACTACCTGTGTATGGATAAAAATTGGGAGCATGGCTACTACATAGAGCAAGTTAGATGGATTGATATATGGTGGTGTAGTCTAATCTTTATAGCCAATCTTTGCAAAAATTGGGAGCATGGCTACTACATAGAGCAAGTTAGATGGATTGATATATGGTGGTGTAGTCTAAAGGGAGATTTGTCTCACGCCCTCTCTTCATATATATGCACATATAACTGTCAGGGTGTTTACATTTAAGTATCCTTCTTATCATCCCTAGGTACCTGTATATGAAAGCAATATGACTTGTCAATATCATTTTCCTACCACCACCTTGGCAAGAGATATAATTCTTATAGAGTGTAGGGGGAATCTTCTCACGCCTGGGAGATTCGTCTCACTCCCTGTATAGCAAGGCATATATAACTACCATGCCATTATATTTAATAATCCTCTCTATGATGCTTAACTACCTATCTAATAAAGGAATAATATAAATGCATGTCATTTTCCTACTACATGTACAAACTTGGCCAGAGATATACCTAATATAGTGGGAGGGGAATCGTCTCACGCCCGGGAGATTCGTCTCACTCCCGGGAGATTTGTCTCACGCCCTGTAGAAAATCATACCATTTTCTCTCTGACTAGCAAATGAAGAAATTTTGAGCCAAGGTAGTTGTTCTATAGCTCATATTATAGGGTAACATGTCTATTTTGATTATCGTTTACATAATTGAAAGGAAATTTAATGTTGCATAATTAAAGGAGTGGTATTGTACACAAGGGTAGGGCGTGAGACAAATCTCCCTCACCTCCCTTTACAGCCAATCTTTGCTGCTGTGCTGTTCCTTAAGTTTTCATATTTAACCTACCCCCATATATGGACTTTATGCTCCAACCAATGTAGTATGCACCCATAAAATCTTTTACATGTGCTCTTATATTTATGTTTGGGGTCCATCCAGCTCAAATCACAACAAGTGGTGCCCATTGACCCTATACATTGTGTGATACATATCTTTTAGCTATAATTCATGGGAGTATTACTTTAACCTTTTAATGATTAGCATTGACTATAGTCAACAACATGGTGGGTCTAGCATCGACTATAGTCGACACCATGTAGGCCTAATGTCCATTTTAGCCCTCCTTATATAGGAATTGTGCAGGTGCTGAAAATTAATCATTAGATGGTCGAAACCTTAGTACAAAAATCATTTCCAAAAGGCACACCCCTAAAGTCAAAAAAACATTGTTTTCGCTCTAAAAAACTTTACTTTTACATTAGCATGATTTGACACCAGGGGTGTGTGCTTACAGCCCAAAAGGCGAGGGGTGCGCTTATTAGTGCAGGTGCATTTACTAGAAGGTAGGCCCTTGCTCCTAGGAAATTTAAAGGCTGCCCCCATGACCAGATAACTCATGTGTCTTCTGCCCTTAATGGGTTAATACACCCAAGGGATATGTGATAGAATTGGTCTTAACTCAGATACACCTTATAGACAAGGTATTTTTGTGTAGAATAGAAGACCTACTACTGTAAAAACTCATGCATAAGGTGGAGATTATACATGAGGATACCTCTTTCAGTCAGGCGCATAAAGAATCATCCTAAAGTCAGGGTGTGCTAGGATATCATATTCTAGAACAGTACTGAATTTTCCAACTTTCACCCAATCTGTGCCTCACTCACAGGATATTTTGTATGTACTTTTAAATCTCAACATTTGCCAATTGCGTTTTACCTTGACCCAGGGCATACAGTCGGTCCTTGCTTCCTCGACCCTTTAATTCCTCAGATCCCTCATTACCTCAGACAGATGATCTTCAACTATCTCTATGTTTTCTATTATATTTGGACTTACATCCTCAGATAATTTACTTCCCCAGACATTTTTCCTTGCATTTTTCAAATCTGATGAATCAAGGGTCGACTGTATACCCACATGAGATGTGCCTTATAACATGTCCTTACACATTCTTGTATCTTACATTACCTTCACAAAAGTTGGATGTTCCAAAAGTTATTTGAAAAACGTTCACAACTTTCAGTATTTGCTCGCAATCCTAATGCCAAATTTATTTCTATACTTTATACACTCTGGACTACAGTAAATCCTCATGTGGAGGACGCACCTTTTATAGAGGAAACATCTTGGGTTGATGGAAATGATTTAAGACCCATCTGAGATTAAGTTTCGCTCATTTTAGTACTGTTCTATGGTATGAAATCCTTACCTATAAGCTGCACCCTTATTACTAATCCAAAACTAAACCTTCAAAAATCACCCACCCCATGTGCCTTATAAGATTCCCTTCAACTCAGGGTGCGTCTTATATGCGAGGTGTGCCTTATACGCAGGATGAACCTTTACAGCATGATTTGCAGGAGATTTACGTGGGATGAATTTATGCAGTTATTCTCCTGGGAAACATGTAAGATCACCAGCATGACATGTCTTCATAAGAGAGACTCAGATTCTTTGGAAGATGGTGCATACTACGTATCATCTCTATTAGAATATGCAACTTCTAGATGAAATAGGTTAAAAATCAGCTGTAGCTGCATGTACTGGTAGTCATCGACAAGAAATGCACATTGGTATTGATCAATTGAAAAAGATCTCTGAATATGGTTTCATCCAATTAGATTTCACTGAACTGGATCAATTTGATTACCTTGAGTCTTTCAAAAGGAGTCTCTGATACATTAAAAGACATTTTATGGTGACGGAATTCATGGCATTTTGGATAAATACCCTAAAAATAAATGGCCCCCCTCTAAGAATACGTAAAAAAACAAATGGCCCCCCTCTAAGAATACCCTGAAAATATTTGGCCCCCCCCTAAGAATACCCTGAAAATAAATGGCCCCCCTCAATTTGCTCACCCCCAAACCCTGCCATAAATAATGAATGCTCCCTCAGGGAGCGTTCATTATTTATGGCAGGGGGGTGCCAATCTGGCAGAACGAATACGTCCAAAAAAAATGACCCCCCCCCTCGGGAATAGGTTGAAAAAAAGTGCACCCCCTTAGGAATGGGTTGAAAAAAAATCACCCCCCCTTAGAACTGATTGAAAGAAAATGATTCCCATCACATTACTTTATACATTTAACCATATGTTCAACATAGTCTATGTGGTGGTACCGCCCTAATTCAGCCACTTCTGGGTAGAATGGCCAAAAAGTTCCTCAGAAATTTTGTTATTTCAAGGAATTCGAACCATTTGTGAGGAGAGAGAGGCTTAAACCCATTGTTATTTGGTATCAAAATAATAAGGAAGTGTTTTTCTTTAGTCCAGAGTCAATTTTTTATTGATATCAAGAAAACAGTGGAGGGTTATGGGGGTGAAATGACCATATAGTGTATTCCTACACTAGTCAGGTCTCACTGCTTAAAATCAGTGTGGTGGTTGCCATGGCGATTTAAAAAAAATCGAGCCTGACTTTTATATTATGAACCTACTGCATAATTTTCTCCATTTTGATGTATTGTGCTAAACTGTCAGGGAATTTTAAGTATTTCAAATGTTACATCCAAGGTCGCCAATGCTGGTATTTTCCGGTCTGCACTGGGTATTAAGGGTGGTACCACCATGTACATCAGGTCTCTTCATTCCTGTCATATTAGGAGAATTTGAGGGACTAATGCACTTTAGCAGGCGCTGAAGTGAACCCTTTAGCTACCCTAATGCTATCCCTATGCCAATCCTAACGTGCAGCCAGATGTGCGCCAGCTAAAGTGTATTCTACCTGAATTTAAACCATTCCAATTATTTGTTAAAAATAGGGTGGCCGTTGTAGAATTTTTTATCAGACGTTGGCCAGGTTTCATTTCACATAAATGCAAAGCCTATTTCAATATGGTTCCAATCTTTTGAAAAATTGAAATGTGAATACCTTGCCATTGATTGATTGACATCTGTAATACTGTAATCTCCCGCGTATAAGACGCAGTGCACGTATAGGATGCACCTAGAGTTTTGGATTATGCCCAAAAGAATGAAATATTCATAACTTTTCTTCTACTGAATGGATTTTCAAAATTTAAAAGGCTATATGTAGCTCTGGCCTCCCAGACACCACTGGAGCCATCTATGTCATAATATTACTTAGGGGGAGTGTAATATATCAAAATAAAGCTCTTGGTGTCCTCCTTGCGTATCCAGGGAGAACTAAAACCTCGTGTATAAGACGCATCTTATATGTGGGAGATTACGGTAGTACCTATTTTGAAGGCTCCTCCATAGGGGGCGCTAGCATGGGCCACTACTGATGCAGTTTAAGTGGGTACTATATTTCCCCATGTATGGCCTCTGTGCTCAATGATAAATCATTTTGGACCATTACCATACTTTTATATGGTATTTATATATTTTTTCAGCTATATCAATTTCCCCATCCCCTATATTTGTTGCAAAGAAAGATAAAGGATTATAGAAAATGTCTAAAGAATGATGTACAAACCATAGATAAGTCTTGAGCAAACTGTTTGCCACTCCCTCATTATTTCATGTAGAGAAACATAAGCCTGCCCTGTGTATAAGCCTGCCCTGTTTATAACCCTGGTAAATTTGCCACTTAGTGTGTTTACCAGCCCGTATGGGCTTATACACAGGGAAATACGAGATGTCTTAGCCACCTATATCATGCAACCTATTCCTGACTAACGGTAGTGATTGAGGCACTTGCAGCTGTCATTTTCAAAATTTGCACATACAAAGACAAACTTTATGAGATTTTTCTAATGTTTCAATTTCATTCTGATCTCATTTTTTAACATTAATTTAGTAGGTGTGATGGATTTCAATCGCAACAGCATCAATTTCAAAAGTGAAACTAAGGGTTAGAAACTGGAGGTTCTGATCAGTAGTTGCTGTGATTATAGTAGGTGACCTGGTGACCTTTTTACCACCGAGAACTTTGCTTGCACCTCTCAGCTCAAGGGACATGCATCAGTCCTGTTTGTGTCATACCCATGTCTACCCCTTTTCTATGTATACTTCTAGAAAGCCACTGCTGTCATCGATTCTGATGGTCCTCAACAGATTGGAGAATGTTTACCATTCTCTCTTTCTTGACAGAAGACCCTTGTGCCAGATATATGAAGATAAGGTGATTTGATAATGGTTCACTGCTGACACCCTGAACTAATTACCCGGTACATAGAATAAGAAAATGGTAATTGGAATTACAAAACAAAATGCTTTGTGATCTCTTTTGGCCACCAAGATTATTGAAAATGATATCTGCTTGTCTTTTTCAAGAGTTTTCCTACAAGGAAAGCTGAAAACCATAGTGATTTTCATCTTCGTCATCTATTTTTTAACACTGAATACAGTGAGAGTTCCAATCATATAAAGCGCTCATGTCATGCCTTGGTAAGGAGATTCACTTCTAAGTTTGGAATTTAGATATTCCCTAAATAACGATACATAATTACTGTAATCTCCCACGTATATAAGGCGGAGCTCATGTATAAGGTGCACCCCTAACTCAGGGATGTGTGTTTTGCATATAAGGCACTCCTACTGCTTCTGGATTGATATTTTGAAAAACCCTTGTATAATGTGCACCCCAACCTTTTGACATATGCTGTAAGACATAGCCTTCCCAACTTTTGTAAAAGCCAACCTACTTGTACATTGAATAGGCCTAAGTTTTGGGGAAAGCCTTGCTAAGGTGTTATCACGACATTGGAGGGTGTGAGGGCAGCATGGGATGGAGTGAGGGTGGCATTGGATGGTGTGCGTGTCACATGGGAAGGTGTGAAAAGCTATGGCCACCATAGAGTACTGGTAGGGTGGTAGGGGAGCTGATATCGCCCTAACACCTTTTTCTAGCATTCATTAGCTTTCCCCATAGGTGTGATGGAGGTGGGGGGCTATTTACATGTTTTTCAGGGTAAATCATTTTATGTGTCAAATGATATTTGCATAAACCCCATGTATAAGATGGTGGAGAATTGTGAAAAAAATCGCGTTGTGTTGTGAAATTTCACATTGTGTTTGCGAATACCCCCAAAAAAGGAATTGCCCCGCCTCTCAGGAATAGGTTGAAAAAAAATGACCCCCCCCCCTCTGAACACTGGGCTATTATAGGCGGAGGGAAAAAGAGGGTTTGTTGTGCTAAAGTTGCACTTCCAATTGGCCTTACATATAGTTGATATCCAGAATTTCCACCATTTAAATTACCATCCTTATCACTCTCCACTCAAATTTGGAATAATCGAATTGGGGAATCTTTAGCTAGCATCAAGTGGTAGGACTATGTCTAAGCCCCACAGCCCATTTAGGAGAGAAGACACATTTGGACACAACACAGCCATCTCCAGTGGGAGTTATATATTTTTAATGATGTTACAAATAGACATTACAATATCAGTTCCAAATGAGTGGTATACACCATGATTTACTCAAACCTGTTGATTTCAATTAAAAGGAGTGAAGCGATACATACCACTGGTTGATGATCCCTACCCAGTCAGTGTAACACCTGCATGCAGTGTGTGTATGCCTGAGTTCTAAGATCCATAACTAGTTCTATTCCAAAAGATCTCCTAGCCGCTACTCCTTAGGTATATCTCTAATTTCTGTCAATGTCCGGTCAGGGTCACAGTAGTCCGTCCCCCTTTAGTCCTGTCTTAGTCCTGTCCTGGTGAGGCTCTCAATGAGGTCTGCTCTCTGAGCCTTCTACTCCTGTTTTATACCCTTCTCAGACCAACAACTAGACTTTGCTCCCTGACACGCAGCTACTCCATGTTTCCAGAAACTACGCAGCCACTCTCACCAAACAGAAAACAATGTGTCCTTAGATTTCATGGACATCCGTTTCTACCAACCCACTGGAATCTCACTGACAGCACATTAATCTTTCTTCCTGCGTCTCTCTCTCTCTCTCTCTCTCTCTCTCTCTCTCTCTCTCTCTCTCTCTCTCTACTTAAGGCTCTAAAACTATGCCTTCCCTTATCCACTTGTTATTTTCATGTTAGCTATTAAAACTAGTATGTACCGATCGTCTTTATATCATGTATATCTGGTTTTTCCTGAATTCCCTCTAACTCAATACCTCTAAAAATTTTGACCCCCCCCTCATTTGCTCACCCCCCTGCCATAAATAATGAATGCTCCCTTATCACAGTTTTTATTTGCTCCTTGAGGGAATCGATAAGCGGCTGGCACTGTTGCAGACCCATAATATACAATCTCTTTCGAGAAGGGGATTTTCATATTGCTTCTGGGGAAGTCCTATGCATGCAATGCATGTCTTGTTACAAAATCCACATTCTAGGAAACGAGAGCTTTTTTCATCGCACATTTTGTCACACCCACAACATTTCCATGTGGCTTCATCAACCTGGCTGTTACTTCTACTCCCGGTGACTCCCAGGGTTAGGGTAGGTTCACCATATGTCGACCCTTCCCGAAGTCTTTAAGTGACCATTATTTAAAGTCTGATTTCTCAGTCTATAGTTAATTTAGCAGAACCATGGCACTTCAGACTTTAAGCGAACTTGTGTCAGTAGCATCTTATCCTTCAGGCAACATCTCTCCAAAATTGATTCTTATCGTTATCTCTATAACATCAGACTTTGTTATTGGTCATTTTCACCTCAAGTGGACCAAATTTCACCTAAAGTCGTCCATCTTAAAGTAATGGGATATGATTTCATCACATTTGAAAAGGAATTTTGCCAAATATATGGGCATCTGGAATATTTGGATGACAATCAAACGACATAGATTTAAATGAAATTATTAAACCTTAAAGGACTCCTTTCTGGCCTGAATTGTTTAGATAATGCAAGTACATTTCTTCACTATATGTCTACTTGTATGGAACTAATTACAAAATGTATCATGATAAGGAGGTGTGGAATTTTCCCTTGCCCCAAGAGGGGTCTGAAATATTTTGCCCCTTCCCCAAAATCCACCGCTTGTTAAAAAATGAACACTCCCTAAAATGTTTTAAAGCCAATTTTCTCGTGTCTTCTTTCTGGCAATAATTACACTGTCACATGATTTTCTTGGTACAGGAATTCTGAAGGAAATTTGATGAAAATGAGACGCCTAATAGTTTTTTTCTCAAAAAAATAATATTGAGAACATGATGGAGCATTACAGGGGGGAGGAGGGGGTGGAGGGGGCTGCATAGAAGAGCATGACGCCATTTGTGGATGGCTCCATGGCGCTGCTTTTCAAGCCTCCAAAGAAAAGTGTCGAAATGTAGTGAATCCATAATTATGACGAAACAATGAAAATCATACCGGTATTTGGTTACAAACTGCTGTTTGAGGGAGGCTAGGTCAGGGGCATCCTCCAGAAAATTTTAGTATAAACATCAAACTCCATTAGTAGTATAGTATGTATCGGAATGGGACTATAGTTAAGTACTGTTTATTACTCACTCGACCTGCAGCCAATCAGAGGCCTCCCTTTTGGCGGGAAATTCAAATAGGGGTCACGTGACCCGACCTGCAGCCAATGAGAGGGTTCCCTTTTGGCGGGAAATTCAAACGTGGGGTCACGTGAGCTAGACCTCCCGTGGTGTGGCGGCGCCAAAATGGACCAATCAGAGCCCTTCCTTTTGGCGGAAATTCAAAAATGGTCACGTGACCCTTACCCCCTGTGGTTTCCTGCCAAAAAATGATGCCCTCTGATTGGCTGGCTGTTTAGGTCACGTGACCTCTATTATGCAAATAAGGTCACGTGACCTTAATTTGAATGGACCAATCAGAGGTTAGCATTTTGGTTGGAAATTGAAATTTGGTCACATGACCTCATTAGCATAAAGAGGCGTGGTGGTTGGTTTATGATGTAGATGAGAGTGTGACTTATAGTGAGATATTTTTTTCATAGATGAAAAAAAAAAAAAATATTGGGGGCCCCTAATAGTATGGGGAGGGGTGGGGGTGGGGGGCCCTTTGGGAGTGTCTTATCTCAAAAAGGCAGACAGTGGCGGGTGGTAGGTGCGGTAGTCAAAGTGGTCAGCAGTGATATGGTCTTTCAAGAGAAATTGAGCTTCTTTATATAGGGTGATTTAATCCTATTTACAGTGGGGGATACTCCCACTGTTTTTTGGATCTGTTGACATAAAACAGTAAGACACTGTCACAAGTGTATTTAGTCGGATTACTTTTAAAATCTCATTGAACAAGGGAAAAAGGTGTTGTGATAATTACCCTAAGTCTATTTTACAGGTGTAAGGCGCGGGCATTTAAGCCTATTTTCAGCTGGATACTCTCACCGTTGTGTAGTGACTTATCAGCGTGAGCCTTTGGATCTGTTGACATCAAACAGAAGGAGAAGATACTGTGACAAGTGTGAAAAAAAAAGGGTGTAGTGATAATTATCTTAATCCGCTTTTTTGTTTTTTTTACAGGTGTAAGGCAAGCGGGGCAGGGAGGTCACTCGTTAAGGTGTTATGAGATTACCCTCCCCGGTGGTGTGTGTGTAAATGAGATAAGACACTCTTTTTTTTTTTAAGTTTTCTAATCCTGTTTAGACGAACTTTCATTTGGATCCCCCCTACGGTTTGGTTCACCTATGGAGGGCAGGTGAAAATTAGATTTAAGGCTCTCTGTGATCATAGGGTTTTAAAGTT